>CM040752.1:4514308-4544308 GCA_022829145.1 Albula goreensis
GCGTCAGAGAGGGGTTGGTCAGATAAAAACAGCCAATGGACATGAGCCACAGCTGAAGACATGAATTAGAAATCCCGTTTGATTGGCTCAAATCAGTTATAAATTCATCAACACCCATTTTGGGGTTCATGAAGCCTCACTGCTGTCATGTGATTTTCCTTGCGTAACACCATGCTGTTTAGGGTTCTTTTAAAGCTTCTTCCTGGATATATTCTCCAGAAAATTCTGTATATATTCTCTGCTGCCATGACTTTATTGATGAATAAGCAGCTCCATTAGCTGTAATTTCAGGATGGTGGCATAATAGAAATGTCAATGAGCTGGCACAGTGAAACCACAGTGCTAATTTTGTCAATGAAAATTGTAATGAAAATATTTGCCGAGACTGTTTTTTTGATAATGATAATGAAGACGATAATGTGACAAAATGCTTTAATGGGACAATGGCTAATTCATTTAGTATTTTAATGATAATGAAAATAAAAAGACATGCTATCTCAATATGGTTAAAAAAGTGATCCAAGTGGTTCTATTCAAAGGCATTCTCTGCTTTGACAAATATGAGGCAATACAAGAATCTGCTGATCCAATAGCGAGCATGACTGGAGTGGTCTCCATGGTTGCGGCCCCTGGCTGACCTGCACGTTGCTGCCATTGATGTGCATGCGGCGGATCATGCTCCCCTGCGTGGTTACATCCGTCCAGTAGATCATCTGTTCAGCATAGTGGAAGTCCAGCGCCACAGCGTTGTTCAGGCCCTGTGACCGACAACAAACCGAGAGACAGGGGGTCAAGTCTGACCAACGGGTAAAGGAGTCTGTCTGTTTAAAGGATTAACTCTGCTCTGTCTGTTAGGTTCTGTTCTGCTACATGTCTGAGGCTCACCTGCTTGATCAGGGTGTAGTTGGAGCCGTCCAGGTTGAGCTTTCTCAGGTAGTAGCGGTTGGCGAATATGAGGAAGGCTTCCTCCTCTATAGGGGAGAGAAGGAGGGAGAGGGGGATGGTGAGATTAGAAGAAAAGGACGTGGGTCGTAATCTCCCCATCATATTCCAAGACTAAAACTAGGCTGGGGTCGCCATGGATCAGGTGCAGGGGGCAGACTACGCAGGTGCGAGGTGATGTCAGAGACGGTGACAGGTTTAGGCTCATAAGCCTAGGCCACCAGTATGCTAACTCCACCCCAACTGCACCTGATGATCACAAAGTCATGTTGTACAGGTAGAGGCTGCACCACAGATCTGTACTACTCAGTCATTTCGAGACTAGTCGCATCTGTTACTCAGTCACTCGGTCTGTTGTAACTTACTTAAATGATCTAGGCAGGAACTCTGTATATTAATGAAAACTGTATTCATCACTGACAGATGGGGCATTTTATGAAGAGTGAAAGGCTGTGTAACACTATATAAGGGATTTTTTCCACTTTGAAGGTTTATTGTAAATCACACTGAGCCAAGAAAATAGCAAAAAGATGTTTTTTCCCTTGGATCAGTGATTCCCAAGAATTTTCCCTTTGAAATAGGTTCTTGAGGGTGGTCTTCATTTCAAAAAACCTTAAAAGGCCAAAAAGGCCTCAAAATTGGCATAAAGAAAAAATCAGTGTGTCAATAGCAAATTCCATACACGGGAGTGAATGCAAACATGTTAAATGTTTGCTCAGACACAAAGACATCGCCATAATAGTCTGATGTCCGTACGATTGCATGTTCTCCGATCAGTTTGCATGTTCTCTGTCCTGTTGCATGTTCTCTGGCAATCTCTTGACTAATCACCTGATACTGACTAGTCGATTAGTGGCCAAACTCGATGACTAGTCAGTGCAACCATGACATAAATGAGTGTGGGATGAGGGTAGGTTTTGGGAGGGAAGCATCCTGGGGTGACAGCTCTAATGTGGGATGAGCGGTAATTCGTGGACCTTACCGGAGGTGGATTTGCAGGTGGTGGGGTCGCTGGGGCGGGGTTCGTACCCCTCCACACACAGACAGTGGAAGCTGCCATAGGTGTTGATACAGAGCTGGGTGCAGGGGTAGGTGGTCTTGCACTCGTCAATGTCCACGCAGGTCTTGCCATCGTCCTTCAGGTGGAAACCGGGCTGACACCTACACTGCAGGGGGCAGAGGAGACAAAGGTCACATGACAGGCATGTAGGGCTGAACACAGCGTACACAGACAGACAACGGGGAAAAAAATAAGCAAAATTAAAACATCTGGGGGGAAAAAGAAAACAATTGTCGATGTGCTCGAATAGATTTGCTGTAATTCTCCTGCAATTTTTGACTTCAGAGGGGATGGAGTGTAGAATACTAGTTGGGATCTGAGTTTTTAACTCAGAGGTTGCATGTTTGATTCCCAGGTCAAGCACTGCCATTGTTCCAAGGTACTTCACCTAAATTGCCTCAGTAAATAACCAGCTGTACAAATGCATAGTGTGTATAAATTTAAACTGTGAAGGTTTCCCTGTATAGGAGCATCTGCAGAATGACTAATGTGCTGTAGTGGTATTATTCAACAGATAAACCTCAGTAGGACAAAACATTAATTATGAGCTTTTAAAATAGACAATAACAGTAAAGAAGCACTTCCCTCACATACTGAGGATAGTGGAAAGTCCATTACAGTATTTTTGTGGGAGGCTTGATTCTGTGCATGTAAAGACTGGATCCTAAAGCTGGAAAACACACCATTCTATAAGGAGACCCAAACCCAAACCCTCCAACAGATAGGATCCTGAACCCCAAACCACCTGCAGACAGGGTCCTGACCTACGGGGAGTGAGGTTTCACTGAACTGAAAATGGGAGTAGCTACCATGCTACATGGTATCACTGACTTAAGGATTTAGACCACTGACTGCAGTGGTGGTGGAGAGAAAAATTTTTTTGATTGGTTGAAACGAGTCACAAGGGATTGACAGCTGAATGTAGCTCCACCCTAATGGGGGTCCATGGAACTTCATGCCAATCACTACTACCCTAAACTCATACTCCCCCAGTAGCTGGGGCAGGAAGCTCACAGAGCCTCATGGTGCCTACCTTGTACCCGATCTTGAGGTCCTCGCAGAGCTGAGTGCAGCCGCTCTGCTTGCTGTTCAGGCACTCGTTGACGAAGCAGTTGAGCTCGTCTGAGCCGTCGCCGCAGTCGTCGTTGTGGTCGCAGAGGAGCGTCTCGTTTACGCAGTTCTCGTTCTTGCACATAAATGCCGAGTCATTGCATTTCTTTCCTGCATGACGGGGAGTGGCCACGGTTAATCAGGGCTTAGAGGCAGGAGAAGACTCATATGCAGACATTCATGTGTGACTAAATGTTTATACACCTGCTTGTCCTTCACTAAGCCCAGCGCTTGTCTACTGAGTGGTGATATAAGAGAGGAAAAATGTAAGACAATAGGATGTAGGGACATGAGGATGAGTGTGGGGAGAAAGGGGGATGAGGGCGGAGAGAGAGTGTATGAAGACAGGGGTGAGCGAGAGAGGGAGGGATGACTGTATGGAGAGAAGGATGAGTGTAAGGATTAAGAGATGAGAGGGCGGGCCGCGACTCGGACCTGAGTCGGTGCAGTGGGGGTTTTTGGGCGCCTCGTCAGAGTGGTCGTGGCAGTCAAACTCGCCGTCGCACTCCCAGGTCTTGTGGATGAGGCAGCGGCCGTTGGCACAGCGGAACTCGTCAGGGCCGCAGGTGGGGTACTCTGCGGGGGGTACGGCAGCAACGGTGCGTGTGGGGCAGAGGGGGGCAGAGGATCACAAAGACAGCCAACAACAAGAGTCTTTACTTACGACAGCTCCAGTGAAAAACCAGGGACAAATATTCTTTATATGTAATTACACATTCAGACTAAAATATTTTAGCTGAACACAGGTCTATTCAGAGTGAATGGAGCCCCATTGCTTACATCTTTATCATACTACTCAATTTTGTTGATCATTATTCTACTAAAGCAATTCAAGCCAAGTACCTTAACTCAAGGGTCCAGAACACTTGAGATTGAAAGCTGCAAATTTCTTTTTGAATGACCGATTTCCTAACCGATACACGAAAACCCACCCCTATCAGCCCCCCACCCCCGCCCCTCCCCCGAGGTGCTCACCGCACTCTAGTGATTCATCAGAGCCGTCAGCGCAGTCGATGTCGTGGTCACACACAAAATGCTTGGGTATGCACATTCGATTCAGGCACATGAACTCGCTCTCCTCACAGGTGTTGTTGAACACTGCGGAAAATCGACAGGCCCAAATTCAAACGCGGTCTAATACTGAATCACAGCGATCATGTAATCGCCAAGGACACTGCGGACACATTCCTGTCTGAAGTGTTGGCATCCTCTTGTTCTAGGATAACAACAGAGAAAGAATAAAGCTGGATGACTCACCACAGCCGGCCTTGACGCTCTCGTCCGCCCCGTCGGGACAGTCCTTGTCCCCGTCGCACTTCCATCGCTGTGGGACGCACACGTGGGACCCGGGACAGTGGAACGCCTCAGGACTGCAGGTCTTGGTCTCTGATAAGACATTTGGGAGGGGATGAGGGGGTCACTAATGTCACTGGTGTAACTGTGACTATCACGGGTTGGAGCTACGGTGGTGACATGTTATTTATGTCATTGGTGTGACTGTTGTTAGGTGCTGTTATTTATGTCATTGGTGTGACTGACATTGTCACAGGGGTTATGTCATTGGTGTTACTGTGGTGACATGGTGTTATGTCATTGGTGTTACTGTGGTGACATGCTGTTATTTATGTCATTGGTGTGACTGTGGGTAACAGTGTCACTAGGCCTGGAGTTTCTGTGGTGAAATGCAGTTATGTCATCGGTGTTACTGCATGCTAATGGCACCTCAGGTCGCTCGCACACTCACTGCATTTACTGTCCTCGTCCGTGCCGTCCCCACAGTCGTCAGCTCCGTCACACACCCAGCGGTTAGAGATGCAGCGGTGGTTCCCGCACTCAAACTGTGTGGAGGTGCAGAACTTATCTAAAGAGAGGGGGGGAGGACAGGACCGAGAGATTCAGAACAACCCAGGGAAAATGCACTGAGGGGAAAAGAACTTGGGTGGAAGAAGGGCTGGGGGTCCAACAGGGGGCTCCACTGACCGCAGTGTGTCTCATCTGCTCCGTTCTCACAGTCGTTCTCCTTGTCGCAAGTCCAGCTCATTGGGATGCAGCGGCCGCTGGGGCAGGCAAAGAAATTCACCGGACACTTAGTCGTCTTCTTTTCTGTGAGATGACAAAGAAGACAATCAAGACTCAGAAATACTCACACAATCTAATACAGAGAGAGAGAGAGAGAGAGAGAGTGAGTGTGTGTGTGTGTGTTTGTGTGTGTGCTCATGTCCAGTCACCTGGGCAGTTCATCTCATCAGAATAATCTCCACAGTCATTTGAGCCGTCACACGCCCAGGAAGGAGCATAGCACAGCGAGGTCATCTTACACTTCTGGAAGGTCACGCCCTTCACACCAAGACGGAAGTAACTGGAGCAGTCCGTGGCACCTACAACACAGATGGGGCAGACACCGACATCAGCAAAGCCAATTAACAGATATGTGCAATGACAGTATGGATTACCAGCTCCCCCTGCGGGCCGGAGGACTCACTACAGTTCATTTCGTCCGAAGCGTCCTGGCAGTCCACCACCTGGTTGCAGCGGCTGGAGTTGGTGATGCAGGCGCCATCCTTACACTGGAACTCCTCCGGCGAGCACAGAGTCGCTACCAAACACACGTTAACATAATTACACTGTGCCGACACTGAACTCACGCAAACATACATTATCTCAATTACTCTGCTCCTGCACTGAGAGAAACCCCAAACACATAAGATCATAATTACAACGTGCTTCAACTGATGAAACACCCAGTCATACTGACTTTACCCTGCCTGAAAAGAGACCCACACAAACACACACTTTGATACAGACCTTTACAATGACATGACAGAAAACACAAACACACACAGTCACTGTAAATAACTGAGCAATTACACACCAGGACTGAAACACATACGTTTCATATCATACATGCACATACACGAAGAACTCAATCAACTCTGAATAATTACACCAATGAAAATGGATATACAGTACAGTGGAAAAACCATTAGCCTCATGTCTTGCTTTCTGTCCTGCATTTTTGATGTCAAAACAGTGAATCTTCCTAGGAATCTCCCAAGTCAGTGACTGATAGCGGAGTGTAACTCCACCCTACTTGAGTTCACACTCAACCTTAATTCAACCAACACGAATGTCGACAGCTAACCCCATGGAAGACTCTAGAGTAAGACAAATGAATCCCCATACCGTTGCAGGGCACTTCATCCGAGTTGTCTCCGCAGTCATCCACGCGGTTGCACCAGAAGCTGTGACCAATGCAGCGGCCATTGTTGCAGCGCCTGTATCCGCTCTTGCACATGCGATTGGCTGCATGAAGGGAGGGAGGCGGAGCAAGGACAAGGGTGAGAGGTCACAAAAGGCATCAGGATCTATTTGCTGATATTTGCAGACATTCATACTGCCAAAGCACACACATATATCACAACATTGTTATAAGACAATGTCAAAATAAAACCAACAAATGAGAAACATGCTGTCTGTTTTCAGGAGATGCGCATTCACTCACACACACACACACACCCACAATGCGCAAGCACACAAAGAGACAGTCAGATGCACACAGTCACTTGCGCACACACACGTACATACATAGACACACACACACGCATGCACGCACGCACACATTCACACAAACGATGACTCACCACAGTAGGACTGCTTCTCGTCCGACTTGTCCTTGCAATGCGCCATTCCGTCGCAGGTCAGGCTGTAGTTGATGCAGTCGCCGTTTCCGCACTCAAACTCCTCCACACTGCTGCAGGTGGAGTTCTGAGCTGAAGGGGGGATGGGGGATGGGTGGGGGTCACGGGAAAGGTCACAGTGTCAGCACAAGCACAAGCAGTGAGAGCGCTCCAGTCACTAAAACACTATCACACTTTAACAGCTACATCCCACAGAATAATGCTATACGTCAACACATAATTATTCACTGATAAATACAGTACCTGGATTTAAGGCCCATTACCTCCAGTTATCACTGAAAACTGCAAACTAATTTCAAAATAATTGCTCATTACTGTAACCAGAAGGAATGATGTCCCAATATAGTACAGTAATTGGCAATCTATTCATTTTTTTTTTTCCCCCACAATGAAGTTGTTGCATGATTACCCTGCATAGCTGTTACCCTGAAAGCTGGTAACTGAAAACTGTCCAGGGAAATGCTATAACCGTTAACTAAGCCATTTTGTTTCCTGAGTGTCTCAAACACCCTCTACCTGCGCAGGTGTTGTCATTCAGCAGCTTGCGTTCGCCACGGCAACTGCAGTTGACCCGCCCCTCAGAGGTCAGCAGGCAGAGGTCCTGGCAACCTCCGTTGTTCACTCTGCATGGGGAGAACTCGCCTGTGGGGAGATTCCCCAATTAGCACCATCACAAAATACAACTCCCAGCATGCAACTGTCACAAATGTCATCACCACCACAAAACTACCACTACCAGCATGCAATTCTCAGTGCCACTCAGAAACAATGGCTCCCAGCATGCAGCTGTCAGGACCACTCCAAAAGCATGCAATTGCACTGCCATAATGTTCATGTATTGTACTACAGAGATTACACCATGTAAATATGAGAGTGTAAGAGTCAAATTACATGAGCGAGTGTACTGAACAAAAAAGAACAACATATTGTGTCTAAAATGTCTAAAATGTCTAAAAATGTGGAGAGAAGAAATCTCTCTCTTGGGTAATGTTGGGTATTAGAGGTATTTAACTGTTTCCTGCTGGAAAAGGGGAGAAGAAGTATCTATTTGAAAATTGTGATTACGTGAAAAAAAAATGTGTTTCTCCTCAGTTAAATAAAATGAACAGCTAGCAATTGTGTCTTTTTAAATTCAATCCTGCATCTGCCAACCTCTGGTAAGACAAGGTGCTTCATACCATGTTCACAAGGCCCTGATACTGGTCATTAATTTACTAATTTCTATTATAAAAATATGATTCTACCATATACCACTATATGGTGTTTAAATTTGGATACACAAAATCTAAATGTCAACTGATCATAAAGTATGCATGTGAGCATGCATATGCTGTTAGTGTGATGTAAAACCACTCCTCCAATCACACTCACAGCTGTTGGTGTCGTTGGCCACGGCGATGATGCCCATTGGCTGCTGGGGAATGTCGGCACGCAGGACCTTCATGTCTCCACCCACATACTTGTCTGCCCTGAGGACGGCTCGCCTCACCCAGTCTGTCCAGAAGATATAATCTCCATACACCGCCAGGCCAAATGGGTGCACCGGCTCGTTCTTTAGCACCACCTGCAGGGGGCGATAAAACATGATATGCCATAAACACAGGTTTAGATATGAGTGAACATGAGTAGGGGATGGCAATCCCCCTTATCAACACTTATTTTGGCCACCTGAAGAATGCTAACCCCCATGGCTTTGTGTGGTATTTGGTCTGTAGACACGCAACACGGCTCAGTCTCAGCTCATAGCGAGGAATAGGAGGCCCCACACTGCTGCAGCCCATCCGTTTGAGAACTTCAGCATGTGGTGCTCAGTCATTCCACCCAATTCCCAGAATGCACCAGAAACATTCAATGTGGAACAGCTCCAGATGTTTCATATGGTGTCTGTGGTTTAGGTTTCGTAGCAATATAGCAGTGATAATACACCACTCGCCCAGGAGACTGTTATCTTTATTTTGAAGCTGCGACTGTGATTTTGAAAAACGGTCTTTCCCAGGGAGCTGAAGCATGCAGCAGCTTGTCTGAGACTGCTTCGACTTCTCCTTGTTGATGTTACAGTTTTGAGAGAGAGGATATTCAAAGTCTGTGATGCTTATCATCTCATTCTCTGCAATGACAGTAACTGAGGGGGTTTGGTGAAGGTACAGAAACTCCACTGGCAAAGAACACTTTGTTTGTGTATTGATAGTTCTGCACTAAACTACCGTGGCTGAGAAGGTGGGCTTTCACTATCAAATTATCAAAGTCATTAGCCTCTGGTAGTTCAACAAAGCTTTCTAGTGTTAACTAATTTGCAGCCAAGGTAACTTCTGGAATGTTGAATAGGTAGGTTTTGAAAACCGATTTTTTCCCCCATTCCTTTACGAAGAATGAGGTTACACAAACAAGAGAGACGTTAAAAAAAGTACCGGTGAACGTGCACACTGCCGTGTTTTACCCCAGTTTAAACGCTGACGGGTGCGGATTCCTGGCCCCCCGCTGTTAATCTGGCCTCAATCCTGCAGCGGACTTGCCGTAAAATGGTTGAGGAATTTTGGCAGACCGCCAGATATCCACAGGACATGCCAGGAAGGATCTCCTGTTAATGGTGTCGATTGCCTTTGACAGGTCAACAAAGGCCACGAACAGGTCCTGGTGTTGCTCACAGGTCCAAGGTTTCATCAGCAGATTTCACTAAGAGTAGACCTTGAAGCTATGTGTTTTACATTTTTTATGGAAGCTGTGCATGTCACTCCAGTCTTTGTTTCTGTAATTCTTTGAGTTCTGACACCGCCATTAATTTTAAGGACCCGTAGGGTAGACTGTGCATCTGCCATGGTTTTATAAGGACCTGGGATAATGACTTATCAGGACTTCCTGTGTGTACTTTGTATCTCTTAGTTTGGTAACTGTGAGAACTGGTAAATAGAGAACCAGAAATAAGCCTCTCTGTTTGTCTGAATCTATGAGAGTCATCATTTTGGTTGCACAGACTTTCTCACACACACACACACACACACACACAGAATACTCACGTAGCGGTGCGACCCGTCGTACTCGCAGCGCTCGATCTTGTCCAGCGTGGCATCAGAGAAGTAGAGTTTCTCGGCGCGATGGTCGATGGCCAGGCCGTTCGGTGTGCGGATGTCGCTGCCAATGATCACCAGCACATTGGCCCCCGACAGGGAGGCCCGCATGATGCTAGGGGACTGCTCGTTCCAATTGGTCCAGAACATCAGGCTGGGGGGGTGCGAGGTGGGGTTACACCATGTAAATCCACACAATGGCTACCAAATTATCATTCACATTGAGTGCTACAAATACGTCAGTATTCAATTACTGCGCTATAACTAGTCTAATTTCGGATTTTACATTGTCTTACTTCTTGCATAGTATTAAGCCCACTGTTTAAAATTGTGTGCACTGCAAAAGGACGTTTGAGGCACTTACTCCTGACACTCGTCCAGCACAAAGGCCCGGGGGTGGTCGTCCCCAGACATGGTGACCACGGTGTCACGGTCGAAGGCCCCCCAGCGGCTCTGGTCCACCGTGTGGCGGGTGATGGTGGAGGTGGTGTAACTGGTCCAGTACAGGGTGTCCCAGCCCCGGTGATAGGCCAGCCCTTCCACAGAACCAACATCTGCGGGGGGAAGACCGAGCGAAAGAGCAATGAATACAATGGATGATCCTGCCAACTTCTGCCCCACCAGAGATTAGCAAACTCCTTCAGAACTTTTACTATTCAATCAAAACAGACTGAAAACAGACTTACTATTCAGGCAATGTTGTTGCTGGAGCATTAATTGTTATCGTTCTTATTATTATAGATTAATTCATGCTGTCAAACGATTAAATAAATGAATCACGTTAAATCGTAGTCTGCAGTTTCATAATGCACTCGAAAATAGGTCTTAAGACTCCAGCCAGCCTTACTCTCTGATTTTCCAGATAACGACTCATAAAATGGAAGCAGAGAATGGTGATGTAACAGTTCATGAGACTAGTTGGAATGGCCCTTCATTTTCTCAGTAGTGCAGACATATGGCATATCTAATAATCTGGCAAGAATGTACATCACTGTACTCTGGAAACCATTATAGGTGGAGGTCAGAAACACAAGTTTGATGCTAAAATAATCCAAATTATACGCTCACTGATTTCAAATTTTGGAATCGGATCACTGTGCAGGATATGATAGGTCAGGTGAAAAACATTAGGATGAATAAAAAACTGATGGTATTTAAATTAAAATACATTCCATAAAAATATAAGACCACCACAACATCAGTGAGGAAAGTACCACATCATGTGCTAAAATGATCTATGTGGACGATTACAGTGAAAACATTGTCCACTTGACTGAATCTTCGTGAGCAGATTGCTACATCAATGTGATATCGATTTGTAAGCATTGCACGGCTGCAAAATTGGCACACACACATTAAAAACCTGAGGGAAGGACAATTTACGACATTGGCTAATGCTGGATCGGGCTACTGTTTGTGTGCTGATTAGATAAAATATCGGCGGTGCCATCGCTAACCCGTTCTGTTTGTGTCAGATGCAGTGTCTCTGCGCTCGTATTGACATTGTCATGCTGTGAAAACGAGGCCTGAGAATGATAAGGTATTTGCTTGCAGTTCATCCGTCCTGCTGTCAAAGGCATCACTGATGGAAAAATTATCGGCTTGGCTTGAAACGTACGGTGGTGAAAACAACTGTCTTGTCTGTCGGGTTGATACGGGAAATGGCATAGTTCTTTTTTTTTTTAACGAAGAGTAATTGTTTACATTTGCATCATCATTAGTCATCTGTGGACTTGCTCATTTACTAAATTCAATGTGTGCTATTTGTAAATGAAGGAGGTGCGATTGACTGCATTTGTTTAAATGAGATATGATGAACGCGAGCACACATGATTACTCTTCCATCCCTAATCACACCTTTTTGTGTTACGCCAGTTTGTTTGAGTTTTGCTAGAAGCTAAAGCCAGATTTTTGTGGATTGAGTTAAACATGCATAAAAACAGAAACCTAACTCAGCAAAACAAAATATACCCACAAAAACAAATTTAATTAGATCGTAATCTACAAATACCGTGCCTTAATATGATTATGTATCAATGCCTAAAAATCACCTTGAAATTGACTTTAAAATGGGGGGGGGAAGATGGAGAACAAAGGAAAGGGAGGGAGAGGAGAGAGGCAGGGGAGGACAGAAAGAGAAGGAGGGACAGAAAACAGAGGGAGATGGGAGGATGGGTAAGTTAGAGGAAGAGATTTAATCTTACAGTATTGCGACTACTGTACTGATCTTTCCTTTAACCAGTCCAAACACCTACACCACAGCCTTTAAGCCAGCCCAAACAGGGAGCGACACATAAAGAGCACATTTAATTCGATAATTATGTATCAAAACTTCTCCCAGCCAGCAGAACAGCAGGCAACGCCCGGTGAGGCGCACAGACGGAAGTCAGACAGCTGAAAGGTAAACGGTGACAGAGCGCGTTACATAACGATGAGACGGAGGACCCCGCCCTGCCCTGTTGTTTCTGCGAAAGGTCTCCTATCTCCTCGTCCCTTCATGGATGACCGCATGGCCACACTAACACCGTTCCCAGAGGACACGGTTATTCATGTCGACTCGAGACTCCAGTGGAAAAGAACACCGCTACTGGGAAAATACAATATTTCCTTTTAAACAGAGGGAAGCGGGCGTCCAAAATCATTTCCAATTACGACTTCCTGTTTCCACCTGTTACCCCTCTCTTGAGAGGGCTGTTGACTGGTTTGACACGACCATCGTGGTTCTGTGCTATGCCCATAGCCAGGCACGGTTAGAGGCAGAATTTATGAGGTTTTTAACGTCCTCCATCTGTCATCATCAAGGCACAGACTATTTTTATGGCGGCAATCTATCAATAATAAAAGGATGGCCACTCCAGTCGCTCCTCTGCTCTTGGTTAAAAGTCAACGAGGACCCTTTTTTTTCAGATGTTAAAGTGGTGGGACGGGGGGGAGGGCAAACACACACACACACACACACACACACCCTCAGGAAGGTTGAAGGACTGAACCAAGCCAAAGCAGTAGGAGGAGAGGGGGAAAAAAGCAACTCAGAAAAAGCAGCGGAGTCCTGGTTCACCTCCAGCCTTAAGGCAGTTTATTGTGCCCTTATTCCAAAGTACCTGGCACGATCAACACGGTCATCCTATAACGGGAGGAAGTACACGACAGGGGAAAAAAAAAAAAAAAAAAAAAAAAAACACCAAACCCCACCCACTGGAGGAGACCGCCAGAGCAGACCCCCTGCGGTGACTGAGGACGTCCCAGAATAGCAGGTGGGCGATAGAGGGAGGGGGAGTACAGACTTTGATTTGGACGACAGTGGGGACTGTAGAAGACCCTCCTCACCTGGACTCTACCCACACCTGGTCAGACCGACACAGCTCTAGATGCGGTTTCCTTCTGCAAGACCCTGAACACGGAGCCCGGAGCCCCCTCGGTTTCCCCCCTAACCCTGTTCCCTCTCCCGAAACCCCCTCACACAGACACTCAGCGTCAAGTAGAATCGACTGCCCTTAATAAGAGACAGCCGTCGGGCTCGTTCCGTGTTGCCCAGCTGCGGGGAAAATCAATAGTGCCACGGCCGTGGATGGTGCTTTACTTCTCGGCTCCTGTTCCTTGGTTATGGTCCTTCGCACACCTCAGATCTAAACTGTCGCTCCCGTCAGCGGTATTGAGTTGGGCTGGCTTTCAGAGTATACTGCTTTTCAAAGGGTCTTTCATCCAGAAAATTTGTTCTGTCTGAAAAAACAATTCTTTTTTTCTTTTTTCATTTTTTAAATCCGGACCTGCTGGGGGGCCCTGGGCTGACCAATGGCGTGTCACGACAGCTCTGAGCAGATCTGACAGACTGTGGAACTGGACATCAAGACTCTGCTCTAAGACTAAGATGATGTCCAGGTTCTGAGCAAACACTCAACCAAGAATCTCATCAGCGAAAGGAGTCTCTTCACTTGCTTCATGGTCACTGAAGCAATCATCCTCATCGTCATTGATTGGCTTGTGTGAGTGACAGGATCAGTTACCCATGGTGGAAGGGGAGGCTGTGGCATGGAACACCTCCAGGGGCGTGGCCAGGGTGGTGGGGGAGATGCCGCGGGCCATGGTGCCCATGCTGGATGCCCTCATCATGCTGACTGGCGTGGTGGGGCACGGCCTGGTGGTGCTGATCCTGGCCGGCCGCCGCCGGAGACGGGGGCAGCAGTCGGCCTACGGCACCGACACCCTCCTGCTGGCGCTGAGCGCGGCCGACCTGCTGCTGCTGGCTTGCCTGCCCTTCCACACTGCCGCCATTGCCCTCGGATACTGGCCCTTCGGCGACTTCCTGTGCAAGGCTGTCAGCTTCCTGGGCGTGGCCTGCTCCGCCGCCAGCGTCTTCACACTGTCCGCCCTGGCAGTAACCCGCTACCTGACGGTGGTGCACCCCACCTGGGCGTACAGATCGCGGGTCCACCATCGGCTTCGGCTGGTTGCCGTGGCACTCTGGCTACCGGCTGCCGCCCTGGCAGCTCCGCAATTCGTCTTCCGAACCGTTGGCTCCTCCACCCAACTCAGCTGCTTCGCCTTCCTTTCCGACGTCAGTCAACTGGTCTACAGCATTGGCCTCTTCCTCCTGTCCTTTGCCCTGCCGCTCGCCGTCATCGTCCTCATGTACGGCAAGATCTACTGCTTCCTCCGGCGGACCCGGGCGACGGGCCACGCGCCCCAGCTGGAGCGCTACCAGAGCCAGGTCACCCACACCTTCGCCCTGCTGGTGGTGGTGTTCACCCTGTGCTGGCTGCCCTCCTACAGCCTCATGTTCAGCCTGGTGGGCGAAACCCTGGCCAGCACACCCAGCTACCGTGCATTCGCCATCTTCGCCCGTCTACTGGCCTCCTCCTCCACTGTCACCAACCCGATCCTCTATGTCTTCATGTCCAACAAGTTCCGGAAGGACCTGATGGCGCTGGGGCCACGCCAGTGCAGGATCCGGGGGGGTAGATTGGGGTGCTGGAGACGCAGGGACACTGTTCGCCCCTTAAACAGTGCGGAGCTGGGCGAACCCACACAGAGCTAGAGAGACACACTAGTCTGCTCCACTACTTCAACAAAGACATTCCCCATACAAAAGCAGATCTCAATGCAAATGATACTTAACATATCGACAGGTGTTCCTGCCCTATTCCTTTATGATTACAACAGGATTTGTGTCTACGCTCCTTCCATGAGTGCGTATTTACCTTCAGCTCCTATTGAGACAAAACAAGTGACCTTTTTTTTTATAACGTGATGGCTGACTGTAGTTTTTAAGGGTCAAAAAATCTGCATTTTGCTCCAACTATTTTAGATGGAGGTAAAAGACTAAGAAACAACTAAGCTGGCAATATTACTTTCTTCCGACGCTCAGAAGTCCAGGTTTCGTTCTCATCACACTAGACTATGCACTGTTGAACACTGGCATGTGTGTGTGTGCATGTGTGTGCACAGTTTTTGTTGAGACTGACTTTTTATATAGGTCCAGTTCTGTGGAAATTTTGAGGCTTATATTTTGTAACTTATTTATTTATAACATATTGCAGCTATCTTCCAAGTACCCTATCCCTCTATACCTTTCAGTGAGCTTGTGACAACTTGTGACAATCGTTCCTCTTTCCTGACGCAGTTATTCTTTGTTTAGATTATGCCATCATGATTTTGACACCGTCCCCCTGACACATCAAATAAATTTGCTGATTCTGCAGATTGTGCAATACTGGCACTAACTATTCGGCCTCTTTAAAAATCAGTTAGACCTCTCATATTGCTTTAGACACTCACATGAAAGTGCTGATTTTAAAACATCTTCTACAGCAGGAGCAGTTGATCGGTCTTAGTGTTTAGAACTGACATTAATACAAAACAAATGCAGACTGCTTTTTAGTTGTGCTGTAGCTTTTCAAAATAAAAGTCACTCTCATTGGGTGTTTTCATTACTTTAGTGAAATCCCTGTAGCTATGACAGTTTATGTATTGTGTCACTGTATTTATTATGATTTGTCAGTTGTAATTTATAAGTCCAATAAACACATGCAGAAGTTTACCCTTCACTGAATCTTATATAAAGACATCGTTTTCGTTGTTGTTTATATTCCTCAATAGGGCCATATGCCAGAGGCCTGTATTTGTGTGTTGAGTACTGGGAAGGGATGGTGATTGGAGTGCATCTCAGCTGAGAGGGAGGGGTTGAGGATTGAGATGGGAGTGACAGGGCAGAAAGCCAAAGGTGATGGGGTTGGGGGTAGTTTACAGAAGAAAAGGCGGGCACGACACTCACTCTCCACCACAGTCTTGCGGTCTGACCCGTCGTCGCTGATCTGCTGGATGTTGCCGAAGTGGATGTCGCTGAAGAAGACTCGGTTGGCGCCCTTCCCGCCGCCGCCGCGGTAGTCGAAGGCCAGCGCGATGACGTTCTTCATGTGCTCCGGGTCCTCAAACGGTTTTATGGGCGCGTTGAGGTTGGTCTCGTCCGACAGGTGGATGCTCTTTAGTATGGTCCGCTCCGAGTACAGCAGGTAGCCCTCGTAGTCCCGGCAGCTGCTGCCGTCCTCCGCCAGCATTCCGTGGGCGCACGCGCAGGTGCGCTGGTTGTCGCCGCGGTAAAGGCAAAGCTGCTGGCAGCCGCCGTTGTTGTTCTTGCAAATATTCGTTCCTGAAGGGAAAGCCAGTGAATTAATTAATACTGAACGCTTGTTGTACAAAGTCGTAAAACTGACAAAAGCTTGTCAAACAGATTATATGGAAATTTCTTGAAAGACAAGTCTGGGTTTATTCTCCATTATATTAGACATTTGGCATATGTCTAAGGGAGCAATTAATCATGAAAGCCATGGAAAGCATACTGTCACACCCCTGAGCTATTTCACCTGAACTGTTCCAGATTATTACCAAGCTGTAAAAAGTCCAATGTATTATGTAAATCATTAAATATCATCTGCTATGGACATTAAATCATGTAACGATGCTCTCCAGCTACAAGTCAAGTTATACCATGTTTAAATCTGCTCAATTCACCAAAAAATACCAAAATGTCTATTGTTAGTGTGTAAGCTCTGATTTGAGCTTTTAACTACTTTCAACACATGATCTGAACAGAAGATGTTTGATGTTTACACATTATTGAATGATACAGCATGACATTTACTAGAAAACTTCATAACCCAAACCCAGAATTCAACATCAAACCTTCCTGCTGGACATCCAGCTCTTGAATTACTGCACCAGTCATTATACCACATATGACATATTAATCAGAGTTATTGTTTACTAATTGTTTCTTATTTTTTCCCTCAACAGGACATCCATAGGGGTCAGTCCTTTATAACCCTACTGGCACTTGAGACTTGTACCCTTCACTAGCACTTTGATAATCTTGCCCCCAAAGAAATGCACTTTGTGTTGTAAGTCGCTCTGGATAAGAGCGTCTGCCAAATGTCTGTAATGTAATGTAATGTAATTAATGGCCTTTGCATATTGGGGAATAAGTGAATGAAGAATGGATACAAGTATGAATTGCTGAGTGTGATAATGCGTGAATGTGTAAATATAAGAATGTGTGACAGTGCTAAATGGATGCTAACGTGCTAGGGTGTGAACGTGTGAACGAGCGCAAATGCAGAATTTGTTAAAGTGTAACTGTGTGAATGAGTGGACGTGTGAATATTTGAGTGTGTGAATGCATGGATTACGCCCGATACAGATTGGGTGTATATGAGAGTGTTTGGGGTCCTTACCCTGTTGCCTGGCTCTGTTGAACACCTTGATGTCCTTCAGCTGAACCCCGATGCCGGTTCTGAGAGAGACCGCGTCGGTGGCGTTGTCCTTGTTCCCTCTCTTTATGGAGCCGTTGGCGTGAGTCCTAATGAAACGGAGATGGGAGGAGAAAGAAGAGTCAACAAAATAGCTCCTACATCACACATATCCGAATGAGCAAGAACAGAAGTGAAGGACAGAGACATTGACAGGGGAAGTTGCAGAGGTGAGCACAAACAAGATGAGCCATCACCCCCCCCGTCTTACAGCAGATCTGGGACTGTATTTTTTGGGGAAACAACCAAGCAGCTTAAAATACCCTAAAAGTCATGTCATATTTATTTTTGTGATTAATTATTCATAACTTTTTTCTTTTTTTACTCAGGAAAAGAACAACAAACATTTTAACAACTCTGTTAAACATGAATATCGAGAGAGAAACAGAGAGAGGGTGGGAGAAAGAGAAAAGGATTTGACACAGGGAAGCACTCGACCGTGAGGATGCAGAGAGAGCAGAAGCTGGGTTCACCTGTCGCTCCAGTAGATGTAGCTCTCGAAGACAGACACGGAGAACATGTCCATGTTGTTGCTGGCGAGCACCACCTCCCTGTTCTCCCCCGTCTCGAGATCAATGCGCTCAATCTTATCTGTGCGAGCGTCACACCAGTACAGCAGTCCCTCCTGCAGAGACAGGCAGATGGGGAATGTGAGGGTGCCATTTATAATCTGTGTTTAATTACCTCATTTTACAAATTTACAATCACTTTACCTTATGGACCCTCAAATAAAGCATGTTTGAATTATCAAATGTGCATGGGAGAAAAGGTAGTAGAAAGGGAGTGAGGAACACAAAAAAAAGGCAACAGAGAGAAGAAAGCCAAACATGGCTGATGTCTCCAAAGAAGACCTGTGAGAAAGTGTATATATGTCTATCACTGGTGTGTGTGCGTGTGTGTGTGTGTGTGTGTGAGAGAGAGTGAGCGTGTGAGCATACACACCTGGTAGTCGATGGAGATGCCGTTGGGCCAGCTGATGCTGACGTTGACCAGCACAGCCCTCTGAGAACCGTCCAACCGGGACCTTTCAATGCGCGGGTACTGACCCCACTCTGTCCAGAACAGGTACCTATACACACCACACACACACACACACACACACACACACACACACACACACACACACACACACACACACACACACACACACACACACACAAACAGGAGAAGGGTTGGTATACTGCAGTACAAATGACCTATGACAGCAGAGACATTTGGAGAGGGTAGAGTCTCACCCTTTCTCTGGGTGCACTGTGATGGCACGGGGCTTGTCCAGGCCCTGAGAGATCACCACGTAACGGAAGGACCCGTTCAGCCTGGCCACCTCGATCACATCAAAACCCTGATCTGTCCAGTACATATTGCCTGCAAGGAGAGAGGACAGTGTTGGGCTTGTCACAGACTCCTGATACAATCTCTACTTACACAATCACTACAGCTCTCATACTCGGTATTAATGCGGTCTTTGATATTTGTGACCGCAGAGTAGTTTGCCTCTCAATGTGTGTGTTGGGATGACAGTGTGTGCATGTGTGTGTTCTCCCATAACTTTATACAGTATGTATGTGAAAGCTTGTGTGGTTGCAATGAGATTGGTATGTGTGTGCATGCTGGAGTGTTCATGTGAGTGAGTGTGTGCATGTGTGTGTGAGTGTAGCTAATGTGTGCATGCAGGAATGCGTGTATATGCTTGTAGTGCGTGGTTTGTACGCCTGTGCGCATGTGTATATACATGAAGTATGGTATGTGTATGCGTCAATAAGGCCTTACCTGCAATCCAGTCCACAGCGATGCCCTCCACGCGGCCGATGCCGTTGGTCACCACGTCCTCGCGCCACGTCTGGTCCCTCTTGGCTCTGCTGATGGTGCTCAGGCCCATGTCCACCCAGTAGATGGTGTCATTGTCTGGAAGAGACGGGCACAGCATGTCAGAGCTAATGGCACAGCAAAAGCAACCAGGCTTTTCCCCCCCATCTCAAAGCATGCTAAAATGGCCGCTTGTGAGCACCTCCACTTCTGTGCAGCTGTCGACACTTGTTACGCACATGCACTAAAACCAAGCTTCTATTTAAGACAATAGTAGACACTTTTTCATAACATATTTAATAACTACAATGATAAAATTATTTTTGAAAACCTAATCAGGTTTATTTTGTCTAAAAGTATAAAATAGGCAAGTCATGAAAAACAGAAATATCAGCATGTTTTTTAAAAAAAAACATGCTGCTTTTCAGAGAACATTTTCTCAGGTTTCTTCATTTTACTGTAGAAACCTGAGGACTCCTTATGGGGCCCCTGAGGTCTACAGCACAGCTCAGCTCCCGCACAGCGCTGTTCTATCGTCTGGGATGGAGCAGGGGCTCACCAGCATGGAAGTCGATGCCCACCGCCAGGGACGTGCCGGACACGGGCACGAGGGCGTCGGACTTATCGGTGGGCTCCAGTGGGATTCCCCTGATTCCCTCGTGCACAGAGTACAGCAGGAAGGAACCCACGCCTGCAGAGGGAGAAAGAGAGCGCCCGAAATGGAGAGGGTGCGGCGTTACCACGTTGACATCGTGCATGGCATCCAGTAAGGAGGTTGATGTTTAAAAATGTTTGCGAGCTGATTGTTAAGTTTAAGGTGTTTGGAGGATGATAGGAACTCATGAACATGTGGTGTTCTGACGGTTCATGGGGATTTGGGTAGAGGACATCACATATTTGATGGTTGTCAAGGACTCTGGTAATTGACATGAGGTGTTTTGGTGGTTACTGGAAACTATGGAAGAGGACATTGAGTAATTAGTGGCTCATGAGGACTCTGGTTGAGGATATTGGGCATTTTGGTGGTTAATGCGGACTCCATTGGCAGATATGGGTGTTTTGGGGTTGTGGGCTTTAAACGCACCCTCGCAGGACTGCTGTCCGCTCCTAAGGCTGTACCCCGCCGTGCACATGCAGGCCCGGGTGGTGGGGGAGGTGGGCAGGCAGAGCTGGGAACAGTCTCCGTTGTTGTTGCTGCACAAGTTGGTACCTGAGAATCACATGACCACACACATACAGCCCTGCTAAATAAAACCTGTGACACTGACACACACACGGTGAACACACTTTGAAAAACGACACCAAACACGCACACTCTCAGTCAACCACACACATACACATTGGCCACATGCTAACACGATCATATTTATGCACATGTATTGTAATCACACAGCAAGACATGCACACGCACGTTTTCAGCGTGTGCTCCTACCTTTCTGCACCGTCTCGTTGTAGATCTTCATGTGCATCATGGGAGATGTGCTGTTCCTCAGAACCTTCCAGGTTCCGCCATCCTTCTTATCACACGTCCCGATCTGATCTGTGCCCTGGTCTGCCCACCACAGCTTATCTCCTGCACAATCACAACACCCGCCAGCCAATCAGACAGCGACAACCATCACAGGGCCACCAATAGGATACAAGGAGCAGCATGCCCAATTTAGCAATGTCTAATAAACTGGTGAAGTACCTTATTCACCACATTAAATGTACTGTCTCCAAATGTCACAGTAGAACAAATCAATGACTGCCAATTGATATACCAGGAAGGATGGATCCCCACCAATCAATGACGCAATTGATTTGCATCACATCAGATGATAGCCAATGAGATTCTCCCGATGCTCACCCATGACTGCCAGTGCCGTGGCCTTGGTCAGTTTGCCCTTCACCCCTTCTATGACCTCTAGCTCACTGCCATCCAGCTTGCAGCGGCTGATCGTGCTGTTCCCTGAGCTGATCCAGTACAGCTGTTCTGTGTCAAAGTCAATGGACAGACCTGAGGGAGAGAAAGACCCTTTAATTAACCTCCAAACCACCAGAGGGCAACTATCTGCAGGGAAAGCGATAGTTCCCACATCAAACTATGCCACAAGTAAAGTATTTCCATGGTTCAGACCAAAAAACTGAAAGATCTAAACAATTTTGTACAGTAGTGTTATAAAAAGTGTTTGAGACATAGCCATGTAAAATGGTTGTCACCAGGAACTTTATTTTAATTTTGCAAATGAGAACACTTTCAAGGATTTCCAGGGAGTGTGGGAATTCTAAAGAGGGGTATATAGGCAGCCCTCTGTTTTCTGCACAAAGACCCTTTGAGACATTTTAAGATTTACTAGCCAGAATGAGCTGAATTAATTGTCTATTCTCATCAAACATTCTTATGTTCTTACGTACTTAAGACGGAGTAAGAAATCATACACTGAATCATTCATGCAGACAGTACCGTACTTGAGCCAATTACCCGGTTCAGTGTACAGTTTTAAAAAAATCTGAGTGAGGCTCAAAGAACCTACAAACACAATTTATGTGCTTAAAATTGCAATTTGACCCAATTATAGTGTTTTGTTGAAGAAAGTAGTTTTTCTTGGCCTAATGAATGCCCAGTCTCCCATCATAGTAAGATGAAGGATAGCATACATTCCCGTCTACTCAGACAAATCCCCACCCATGATCTGTGCTGTGCCCCCATGACTCACCCACAGGCCCTTTCTGATTGGTGAAGAGCACAGTGCGGTTGCTGCCGTCCATGTTGGCCATGCTGATGTTGTCTCCATCGGTCCAGTACAACTTTCTGTGGGGGTAGACACAGGGAAACAAATGGTGTTAAAGAAGAATGAATGTGTTGTTGTATTGATTTAGCTGCTGCCAGTACTTGTTTGTTCTACACAATGAGCCAACAGTCTACGCATGGTTCTGCTGAGCTGAAACACTCTCTTTTATCTTGTTTTCAAATATATTTCTGAAAATAACGCTGTGAGATGCAGCTTTTATTCTTCCTGGGCTTAATATGAATGAGTATGGGCTCTTCCCTATTGCCCCGCACTGGTGCTGTGGCATACATGGCCCTGGTGAAATGGCTAGTGTTTCTCGGGCCGGTGAAAGGTGATTTGAATCTGACTGAAGTGAAAGTGGGGCGCTCTCTGCGGGGCCAGGGGGAGGGCAGAGGCACATCTGTAACCGCGCTCTGCTCCGAGGCGGATCCTGGCGGGCCGCGCGTCTCCACCGCCAGATCAAACGACCACCACACATCTGCGGGCTGGCAGATGAAAGGGGAGCTGTCCTCCAGCCCGCCACCCTGTGATCTTCAGCCAGAGGTCAGAGGTCAAAGGGCAGCGGGTCAACCTCCAGCTACTCTGCATAACCGGCTTTGGATTACGCGCACACACGCGCACTCACACACTGACACACACACACACACAATCAAACACACACACACACACACACACACACACACACACACACACACACACACACACACACACACACACACACACACACACACACACACACACAACAAACAGAGTCTCTTTCTCCACATAAACTGTAATTCACATGGAAAAGCTAATTCTGAAGAATCCAAAAGCACTGAAAATGAGAGGGCTCTTCAGTGAGACTCAAAAGGACTACAAACAGGGTAGACCACACCACTGCATATCTCCCTCACACAAACTCTGCTTTGGTGCATTCCTGCCTGGGGCACATTGTAAACCGTGCCTCCTCCAAACTGCGCGCTCGCATTAGCGCCAATAAGTGAAAAATTCTCCATCCAGCATGGGCGTACTGTAAGAAACGTGTGTGTCACATCTGTGTGTGACCTTTCACTCTCTCTTTCCCCTGGGGGCAGATCAGGACCCCATCAGCTGTGGCAGAGTCCCTGCAGAGTGGGTGGTGGAGGGGGGGCCGGGGGCGGGAACATCCTGACCACACCCCCTCACCCCCCAAAACCATTGCCCCCCCACCACCAGTGAGAGATTTCCACCCTTTCATTCCCCCAACCAAACTGTTTATTTAGACAGCTTTTGTAACTAACCCCTCCCCTCCCCTCCTCCCTCTTTATTCCTGATACATTCCGCCTGGTTCTTGGAACCGGAAACCATTCCTCAGCGTACACGGGGGTAAAGCATCTGCTTCTCGTTATACTACCCCCGCTCCCCCCCCCTGCACCCCCCTGCTCCGCCCTCCCATGCCAAAAAACACCAAACACAACGCATTCCTGGGTTTCAGTAGGTCTTACAGACTGGGGAGGAGAAAGAGCGAAGAGCGGAGAGATTTGGAGAGTAAATATCTGGTTTCCCCGCTCACTCTCTCCCTCCTTCATGGGGCTGTGAGTGATTTACTGGTTGAGGGAGGGAGGGATTGAGAGCTCAGACTGTCCCAAATCTGGCCAGAGGCGGCACAGAGGGGCTCCCATGGGGCCCGTCCAGCCCGGCCACTTGCTTTAAGTGCACTGAAAAGCCCTTTGGTCCTCATCGCTTTCTGAGCAGGGAGGAGTCACAAGTGTCTGTAAGTGGGGTGGGGTGGCGCCCGATCAGCTCTGGCACCGTATAGAGACGGAGCTGTTCTAGAATGTTCCGAATGCTCTGCAGTAGGGGTGGGTGAGTAAGGTATCATGACACCAGAGGGGTGGAACTTCAATCACTGTGCAGCACTGACTTGTTTCAACCAATGAAAATGTGGCACTTTTCACCACAGAAAAAAACCACTGGTTCCAATCAAATATCACAAACTTATTTTGACAGATCACATTATACATGAACATGCTAAAGCACATTGTATCTGCTGCCATCTTGATTTCAACTTGAATTGTATGAGAGAGGAAAACAGAAACTCGTAGCACACAAGGGTTAGTACTGTCCCCTATCCCACTCACCCGAGGATGGGGTGCAGGACCAGGCAGTGGGGTTTATCCAGGCCCTGGATTACAGCATTCTTGAAGGAGCCGTCCAGCCGGGCCACGTTGATCTGCTTCTTGTTGGCGTCGTAGCTGGTCCAGAACAGGTTCCGGGAGATCCAGTCCACCGCCAGACCGTGAGCGTTCGGCAGGTCTGAGAGAGGAGGGATGGGTCACCTCTTTGTACTCACGCCCAGGTATATGCAGACACACACACACACACACACACACACTTCTTGCAGACACCTACCTGCAGACACCACAGTCTCCACGCCCGTGCCATTGATGAAGGCTCTCTTGATAGTCTGCGTCCGGACGTCTGACCAGTAGATCCGGTTCTCCAACGCGTCGTAGTCAAGCACTGTCACATTGTCGATGTCAGGCACGGTAAAGGAGATGATGTAGTTGTAGTAGGGGTTGTCGATATCCACTCCTCGAATCTCGATCTGACGGGCGTAGAGCAGGAACTGACGAGACTCTACACAGGTTTGGGGGGGGGGGGGTGCATTATTAGAAAAATACAGACCTCCAGTACAGACATCACCTAAAAAAAGGACCAGTCCAATCATCACTTATGGTCTATAAAGTGTTCTTGGTCACAGATCACTGTTCAGATCTATAACAGCCTTTTTGTCT
This sequence comes from Albula goreensis, assembly GCA_022829145.1. Taxonomy (NCBI): domain Eukaryota; kingdom Metazoa; phylum Chordata; class Actinopteri; order Albuliformes; family Albulidae; genus Albula; species Albula goreensis. The sequence continues at coordinate 4,539,322 of CM040752.1, forward strand.
TATGGCGCACTTGCTGGTCAAAACCCATTACTGCAGCAGCCACTCATGCAGAGAATGTATGCAGAGAAACTACCATTTCAGGAATATGCACTACCTGTTTAGTCACGCGCCCCTGACCTTTACAATTGGCATTCAATAAAGTTCTCGAATTAATAACGCCAAGGAACACACACTGACACGCTTGCGCACACCATAGATAACACTGATCGGTGTGGAGTTGTGGGGGCCGGGGGCCAGAATGAAATCAGAAAGGAATGAACATCGGCTGGAGTTAACGCTAGCGTCGGCGCTAACGGGAGGCTTTGCCCAGGGGGCATCCCATTTCAATTACCCTCCGATCCGCGGCGGAGACACTGAGGCTGAGCCGCGGAATGCTGATCAGTGTGGGAGGCTGTCCTCTGCATACCAGTCAGGTGTTGTCCCACTGAGTCACGGAGACGTGCCGCTGCACACCTCATTGACTACATTTTAATCATTACAAGCCGCTACGCTACACGCTTCACTGAGACACTGAGTCACATCCTCATCAAAAATACCCACAATGCCAGAGCCTGCTTATCCGCATCGGTGACAATCCCTACATGGTCTTTCTAATGATAGTGATGGAGAGGACACTGTAACACCATTATAAATCTCGACTCACCTCCATAATCCCCCTCTCCTCCCAATCTGTCATCTGACAAAAACTCCCTCTTTTAGCTCACTGTATAGGGCTGTCCACTGTAAGCAGAGGGAGGCCAAAGCAACTGCCTAAATTTGGTCACCAGGCCTCACCATTAGGGCTGCCTTGGATATGTAATGTAATTTGGGTAAATTGCAAGGCTGACAACTACAGTAAACAGTATTATCATCAGACGGTGATTTTTTTTTTTAAACAAGTAATCATCAAAACTATTGGATAGACTAAGTTTCAAAGGAGTCCACTTATGTTGAGAGCCCCGTCGCTCTTTCTCCACACCCCTGTATTTCCCCCCTCCTACCACTAGGGGCAGTGCTCCAACAGAGTAATCGACTGATTCTGTAACAGCAGCAACTTGAAATCAAGATGGGCAGCTACAACACGCTTTAAAACTTTCACATGTAATATGACTTGACGGTTGGTGGACACCGGCCAGTTGGTTGAGTTCAAAGCACAGGTTTCAACTCTTGTCAAGAAGGGAGAGAAAAATATATGTGACTGCTTTTAACTTAAAAGGAAACTGATTCATTATGTCTATGGTACGGTATGGCGGCTAGAGTGATGGAGGGGCCCTGCTTACCGTAGCAGGTGTGTTTGTCCGCCTGCAGCTTCATCAGGTGGGGGCAGGCGCAGGAGAAGGTCTGGTTGTAGTTGATCAGGCACAGGTGAGAGCAGGGCCCTTTGCCTCCATTGGCAGCACATGGATTCGGAGCTGGGGGGAGAAACACAGCAGATTAAATGAGAGAAAAGTGAACTACAGAGTTCAGAAACCCTGAAGGCTTAAATAAAATCAATGAGCTAAAATCCTATAAATGTAATGACCAGGGTAACTCTCGCATAGGGTGGGACTTCCGGTTGAACGATGTAGTGGAAAGACGTGTGGTGTGTGCCTCCGTATCATTTCAGTTTATTTTCCAAATTGCGTCTACATTTTCAGCTCACTTTCGGTGCAACAGTTTGTTTTGTTTCTAATTCTGCACGACAATGAGCATAACTACACGAGCAGCTGGGAAAACCAGGCACAACAAACTTCTTTTCAGTTTGGAGACGACGCTGGCAAGATGGCTACTGGGTCCGCTCCTCTCACACTGGAAGCGCTCGTTGTTGAGTTAGAAAAATTCAGGAAAAGTATGGCTACAGAACTCAACGCTTCTGCGCGAGGCCCTAGCACCCATTAATTTATCCTTAGAACTAATCACTACCACTGTGGCGAAACACACCTCCACCATTTCGGAGATGGAAACAGCCCTGTCATCCCACTCGGATAGCATCACTAGCCTGGACCAAGAGGTAGCCGAGCTGCGGACCAAGCTGACCTCGTTAACGGAAGAAAAGGCACATTTCAAGCGGCTTTGGAAGATCTGATTTCTCGCTCAAAGCGTCAGAATTTGAGAGTGATTGGTCTACCCGAGGACATTGAAGGCAACAACCCGAGACAGTTCATGGCAGATTTATTCAAGGAGGTATCCGGGGACGCACTGTCTAACTCCTGCCCAGAACTGGACCGGGCTCATCGCAGCCTCCGTCCTAAGCCCCTACAAGGATCCCGCCCTATGATAGTGCGTTTTCATCGCTACATTGAGAAGGAGAGAGTACTTCAGTGGGCGAAGGAACATCGCAACATGACCTACCGGGGCCATAGTATCAAGTTTTATGAAGATTTCAGCGCTGCTGTGGCAAAGAGGCGGGCCGCCTTTAACCAGGTGAAATCCTCACTGTATCGGAAAGGGATACGATTCGGCATGCTCTACCCTGCCCGGCTGCGCGTCACTTTCAACGGCGTGAATCATATCTTTGACTCCCCAGAGCAAGCTGAATTGTTTTATCGAGAGCGCATTCAGGACTCGTGATGACATTACTCGAGTAAGAGATATCGCCACCAAAGCACTTGACTTAATGCACTTTACTCCATTATGTTGTTAATAAGCATTTCTCCAACGGAAATCAGACGCGAGTTAATAGCGTATCATTTATCAAGCATCACCAGTGCTTGGCTGTCACACTTTTCTTTGCCCGTTTTCACTTCTTTTCGTATTATGTTGCTAGCTAATGTTAACTGTTTAAAATGTTCGTAAGACGTAATTTTTGGATCGTCAGGAGGCGAGATGCACCGCATAGCAAATCGGTTGTGTACAACTCAATCCTGCAACTCGTCATGCTCTATTATGATGAGTTTAGGTTATGTATTACTGATAAGTTTTGGATTACATCTCTGTCAAATTTATGTCTGTGTTTTTGGGGAATGTGTTGTTTATTGCTTTTCATTGGGATGCTGTTTTTTTTTTTCTCTTATCTTTTGATACTGCTGGGATGTTCACCTCACATCTGCTCTCATTATCAAGATTTTTCTACTCTAGTTACAATCCCCTTGGATGTGATTGATGGTTAATTCAAATATATCCCAGAAAAGAACAGTTGGGTCCTCTGTTAGACTGGTAAGTTGGAACGTCCGGGGTCTTGGGGCCCAGTAAAGCGATCTAGGGTGCTTTCACATCTTAAAGGTCTCAACACCGACATCGCTTTCCTCCAAGAGACCCACCTTCGTAATTGTGATCATAATAGAATGCGTAAATCTTGGGTCGGGCAAATATTTCATTCAGCTTTTAATAGTAGATCCAGGGGTGCAGCTATCTTGATTAATAAACGTACTCAGTTTCTCTCTGCACAGGTTATATCTGATCCCGGAGGACGTTTTGTAATAGTAAGTGGCACATTATACCAGTCTTCAGTTGTATTAGTAAGTGTTTATGCCCCTAACTGGGACAACCCAAATTTTATATCTTTCCTTTTTCTAAAATTCCAAACCTGGATACTCATCATCTTATCTTGGGGGTGACCTGAATTTAGTGATAAACCCTACGCTTGACCGTTCACATCCTAAGACATCTACGTGTTCTGCCATGTCGAAGACATTGTCTTCCCTCACAAATCAGTTAGGTTGCATCGATCCCTGGCGCTTCTTCCATCCGGTTACAAAAGAATTTTCTTATTTTTCTAAAGTTCACCAAGTTTATTCCGTATTGATTATTTCTTTGTAGACAGGGCCCTTCTTTCTGCTGTCAAATCCACTGAATATTCTGCTATTGTTATTTCCGACCATGCTCCACACATTTTAGATCTGTCACTAGCACCTAACACTAAGAGCCAATGGAGGTTCAACACAGGGCTACTAGCTAGTGATGACTTCTGTGATTTTATCTCCAAAAGAATTAACATTTTTCTTGAGACTAATAGAACTGAATCAACCTCGCCCTCTCTGCTTTGGGAAACTTTTAAAGCTGTAATACGAGGTGATATTATTTCATACAGTATACATCTGGCCAGGAAAATAAACAAAAACAACAGGCGCTGATTGGCGAAATTCTCAACATAGACAGAGAATATTCTCACTCCCCAGTCCAGATCTGTATACCAGAAGGGTCAAACTACAATCCGAGTATGACTTGCTTACTACCAGTAAAGCAGAATATCTCCTAAGACGCACTAAAGGGACATACTATGAATATGGCGACAAAGCCAGCCGTCTTTTAGCCCGCCAACTTAAACATCAGTCTGCTTCTAATTTCATACCTCAAATTTATGACTCCTCCCACTCCATAACTACTGATTCGATTAAAATAAACTCTGCTTTTGCCTCCTTTTACTCTAATCTCTACAAATCTGAATCCCCTGCAAATAAGACAACAATGGAATTGTTTTTTGATAGCTTAGATATTCCTACTATAGATTCTAATATTAAGAATAATTTAGATGAACCCATACGGTTGGAGGAGGTTGCCACTGGTCTCAAATCAATGCAAAATAACAAAGCGCCAGGTCCGGATGGTTTTCCGGTTGACTTTTATAAAAAATTTTCTCACCTACTTGCCCCATTACTATTAGATATGTTCAATGATTCTTTGGAACAAGGCTCCCTCCCCCCAACTTTAAATCAGGCTTCAATCTCTCTTATTCTTAAGAAAGACAAGGACCCAAAAGAATGTGGTAGCTGGAGGCCAATAAGTTTGTTGAATTCAGATGTAAAGCTCTTAGCCAAAGTTTTAGCTTGTCGTCTAGATCCTTGTCTACCTGACATTATTTCAGAAAACCAAACGGGGTTTATCAGAGGACGACAACTATCATCAAACATTAGAAGGCTGTTAAATATTGTGCTTTCTCCTGACGACGCTCGAGCTGCCGAAATGGTTATTGCATTAGACGCAGAGAAAGCCTTCGATCGGGTTGAATGGGATTATCTGTTTTTGTTTTGGGGAAATTTGGTTTTGGGTCTAAATTCATTTCTTGGATACAACTTTTATACTCTGCCCC